>JAVTVY010055132.1:0-28847 GCA_036873755.1 Hanleya hanleyi
AAAATATTCAACTCTTTAAAAAGTAGATCTGTATGAGCTAGCTTGTCGGCTGACATGATTATACGAACAATCTTTTTCTGTAATCGTTTCAAGGGCTCGATATAAGTTGGATACGTATTCCCCCATAGAATGTTGCAATATGATAGATATGGATAGATTAGGGAATAGTATAGTATATAGAGCGACTTTTTGTTCAGAGTAGATTTGATATGATTGATAACGCCAATATTTCTTGAAATCTTTTTTCGTATTTCGTCAATGTGTGTTGTCCAATTGAGACGATCATTAAAATGCACCCCTAAAAATTTGAAATGGGAGACTTGCTCGAGTTCAGTACCACATATAGATACTTTAAGTTTGAAATTGCATGCACGGCGTCTAGATGGCTTAATAAACATAAATTTTGATTTCAAAACATTTAGTGACAATTTGTTACAAGAGAACCAAGTTTGTAATTTTTCCAATTCCTCAACAATCATTTCCACTAGTAGTTTTGGGTCGCTATCAGACAGGGTAACACTCGTGTCATCTGCAAAAAGTATAATATCAAGGAGTTGGGTAACATAAGAAATATCATTTATATACAAAAGGAAAAGTATTGGTCCTAAAATTGAGCCTTGTGGAACTCCACAACTGATTAAGCGACGATAATGTATCATTGCACGAAACGCATTGGGATCGTGAAGTTAAATAACTTTGAAACCAATCATTACACTTGCCCCGGAAACCATAGTAATCTAATTTATTTAGGAGAATATTGTGGTTAACCGTGTCAAAGGCTTTTGAAAGGTCCAGAAAGGTGGTAATGCTGTATTGTTTGTTTTCTCGAGCGGATATTAACTTGTCAAATAAGGATAGAACTGCATGCGATGTAGAGTGATTCGGTCGAAAGCCAAATTGATGAGAACATATAATGTTATTATCTTCCAAAAATGTTTGCATTCTTGTTACCACAATTTTTTCAACAATTTTACTGAAACAAGGGAGCACGGATATTGGCCGATAATTATCAACAATATCTTTCATTCCCGATTTATAGATAGGTGTAATTCTAGCGATTTTCATTGCGTCAGGAGCTTTGCCTAATTGAAATGATATGTTTATAATGTGAGACAGTGGAAAGGCTATCAAATGAGCAATGGGTTTTATTAGTGATATTCGTATGCCGTCAATTCCAGCCGAACTATTTTTCAGATCGGCGATAACTTCGATAACTTCATTAGGTGTGCAAGGGTTAAGGTCCAGGTTTTGTTCAAAATTATCAGTTAGATAATCTTTATAATCAACAGAGGTATTAGTAATCTTTGATGCAAGTTTAGAGGCAACTGTACTGAAGTAATCATTAAAGTGATTGGAAATAACGGAAGGGTTGTCTGTATCCAGACCGTTAATTTTAAATGTTTTTGGCAGAAAGGCTACTTTGGATCGGTTCATCAGTTGGTTCAAGACTTTCCAAGTATTTTTAATGTCATGGTTGTAGAGATTAAATTTATCTTCATAGTATTGTTTCTTGGCTATTTTTAATATATGATTGAGTTTATTTCTATATTGTCTGTATTCACGTGAAGTGGTCGGACTTGAAGCAGATAAGTGTAATCGAAAGAGTCTGTTTTTTTCTCTAATTGATGTAAGTAACGCAAATGTAATCCAGGGTTTGGTGATTTTTGTTTTTTCTGACGTTTTTGTGACAAGTGGGAAGCATTCATTGTATACAGTATTAAAGTCATTCAGAAACAAGTTTGTCGATGTGTTCACATCAGTGTGATCATCCATCACTTCATTCCAATTAATATTTTCCAATTTTTCAGCAAATAGAGCTCTCTGATCAGACGATGTATTACGATAGGTAAGATGCAAATTTTTTTTAGGTGATATTAGCTGGGATTTTGTGATATGGAATATGGGAAAATGGTCGGTAATGTCGGTGAGAAGAAGGCCAGATGACAAACTATCTTCATGGAAATTAAGAAAGACATTATCGATGAGGGTGGCTGATTTCGATGTAACTCGTGTGGGTTTAGTTATTTTGGGAAAAAAATAATTTGATTTCATAATCTCGAGAAAGTTTTTAGATGGCCCATGTTGTTCAGTTTTGAATGGATCGATATTGAAATCGCCCATAACAATGCACTTACACTTTTCAGGCTTCAAGTGTTTGAGTATCGACGATAGATTATCGTTAAAATATTGAACGCTTTTCCCAGGTGGACGGTATACAATTCCGATAGAATGTGGTTTAGAATCAATGACGACATCAACAAATAGCGATTCATATTCACCGTTTTCGTCAATATAGGTCAGGTCCTCACGAACGGTGCAATTGGTAATATCAGTGTGTATGTATAAAACGAGACCGCCACCTTTTCTTTTGTTTCTAGATGATGTAAAAGTTTGGTAGCCAGGGATATCAAATAGTTCTGATGTGTTAGGATCTAGCCAACTTTCCGAAATACCAATAACAGAAAAATCAAATTTCAAGTTGGAAAGGTAACTAGTTATGTCTGTAAAGTGTTTTTTGAGACTTCTGGCATTGAAATGTATCAATGAGAAACAATCAGACTTTGAGATATTTTTGGTTTGTAAATGTGTTACAAAAGAATCTTCTGTGTAATAAATTGATTCAGGGGAATGCACGTTTTGCCAATGAGAGATTTCGTTTTGGTTATCGTCCGTTGTGTATGTTGAGTCATCTGGATCATTTAAGTTAAGCGGGTCGAAGCACATATATTCATAGCCAGGAAACGGCGTTTTGTCTGATTCAGATTGGGCATATAAGGAGCTAATGTCAGACACGTTAAAAAATGGCAATTGAGATGAACAGTCTAGTGGAACACCCCCAATTAGACTATTATGGTCCATTTATGAGAGACATATGAATATAAGTTAAAGGAAAGTCCCCAGTGTATTGCGAGTAGTACATAACAAATAATATGAAAGTTAGCAAGCTATGTCTGTGGACACACAAAGTAAAACAGCTGGAATACCAGCTATAGAAGCACTTACATGGCTTCATACTATATACAAAGTATGTGTTGTGTGGGACTAACAAAGGTAGAGATCAGGGTTTTAACAACATACGGATGTAAAATATTGGAAAAAGAAGAGAAAAAAAAGTCCAATACATAGTGAGAAAATCACAAAGTATTCAGGAATCGGGTATTCATTGAATCATTGGTTATGATAGGTAACCAAGTTATAATACCATATCGAAATTATTCATTATTATATAATATATATATAGTGAGAAAATCACAAAGTATTCAGGAATCGGGTATTCATTGAATCAGTGGTTATGATACGTAACCAAGTTATAATACCATATCGAAATTATTCATTATTATATAATATATTATTATAATAAAATTCATTTCAGCTTAGCTTAATTGGAGCAAATCTACATGGAGATTTTTAGTCAATACATTGATATACATATATTTAATCACTGTGTATTACCTCAATGATATTTCAGAAACAGATCAATTATATTTAGCTTGGTACATGTATGTTCAATGTATAAGCATTGACCTGTTTTGTACATGTAGCATTGGATATACATACAGATTAAATTAATATTTCAAGTGCTCATCAGTAAAAATAAATTTGCATACAAATTACTCAGGTTTACAAGCATGCATCCAATGCATAACAAATTTACCAGGTGATTTTTGATCAATTTCATCTTACAGGAACACCCAATTGTAAGTACATGTAATATATAGCTTTAGTTTTATAAGGTATATGAAGAAACTACAAATTCATCAGGGGTTTAGTATCTGAAGCAATGTTCATGTCAAGAGAATCATAACTATTAGATACAGGGACGAGAAGGGAGATCATCCTTGGTAAAATGCATTAAACTTGCCTCCATTGATCATTGTATCTTGCATTATATGCTAAATTTCAGCGGAAATAAATTTGGATACAGATCATAATCACAGCCAACATTGTATGATCAGGTGTTATATCAAGTGACTATTAAAGATTCAGCAGGTAACATTTGCCAATTTTGAAATATGCTTTCATCATGTTCAGAATAAATCTCAATTGTGACAAACCTGGATGAAAAAAATAATCCCAATGATCCCAATGATATTTCAAATGTGGAACAATTTTACTTAGGTTGGTACATGTGTGTGTTCAATATATAAGCTTGGCCTGTTTTGTACATGTAGCATACAGAGTGAATTACAAAAGTATGAGAATGAGCTTTGGGTTACATGGGAAGATAATATTTTATAAGATAGCTGAGACTATGACACATTTTACTTCACTATTCATGTTTTAAATGTGTCAGTATCTTAGTTGTTTGGGATTACTAGTCATACATCAAATGCATATCAAATTCAACGGTGTATTCATCTACATATAGATGTAGAAGTATATGGACGAACGGATGGATACCGGACACGGACGAACGCATGCATGCATACCAAAACCTCATTTGCAAGGAAGCAACCAAATAAAGCTTCCATCCAAGTTTGGTGAAATTTCGTCCAGTAGATGGACGGACGGACGGACGGACACCGGACACGGACAAACGCACACAAACACACACCAAAACCTAAGATGAAGGGGCTATCCCAATGAATCTTCAATCCAAGTTTGGTGAAATTCCGTCCTGTAGTTCACCAGATATCTTGCAGACAAGGCCTGTATATACATGTACAAGTAGATGGATGGACGGACACCGGACACGGAAGGGTGAACGCACACACACCAAAATCGAATCAGATGAGGGAGCTATCCCAATGAAGCTTCCATCCAAGTTTGGTGAATTCCGTCCAGTAGTTCCTAAGATATCTTATAGAAAACGAAAGGGGACAGACGAACAGACAGACAGACTGACTGACAGACAGCACAAACACTAGATGCTCCCCCAACATAGCTGGGGGGCGGAAAGAATAACTATATCGCCACATCTCGATTCCTCCTATTTTTTCCAAAAAAATTAGGAAAGCTACTTCACAAACAAATGATTGACTTCATTCAGAAAAATAATATGCTGAATCCGATACAAGCTGGATTCAGGAGATCATCCAATGGATACATGATGGATGTACATGTACTTGGGCACTCCGTTGCACCGCGATTGGCACTGGTCGTGCGAACACCCCGTGCAACCCGTTTCCCTCAACCCGCCCTACACGTGATTCCTCGTTTCAGTATCACATAGACAGTGTAATCCCCGCATTATTATTAAACAATATACCTTCTTCACACTCAACACAACCTTATACCGGTGTGGAAGCAACTGTGGTCCGCCAGATATGAGGGTCCGGGGACCATGGTATCTGGATCTGGGCAGAAGTCCTCCCTCGGAAACAGTTGTCCCCCTATCAGCAGAAACCAATGTCCTGATATCGTTGTTGTCCGGCTCACTGAAATCTAGACATGAATGTCCCTTCTCATATATATATAAGGCCCGGACCATGGCATCTGGCGGACTATGGGCGCTTCCACAGCTATAGAAGTCCTCAGAGTCCGGCATTCCTCAGAGTCCGGTTGACCTATATATGAAACTAAAGGAATAGTAAAGACTAGAAATTCTGAACAGAGGTTGGTCAGCAAATCGGTGGTGCAGTGGATAAAGGCATAGTAAAGGTGTTGCAATTATTGTTACAAATAAATGGAAAGACAAAATTTTGAACACTCGACATGATACTTCCGGTAGGTTGATTTGTATTACGGTTGATTTTGAAGGAAGAGAAACTGATATTATAAACTGTTATGCCCCAAATAGTGTTCCAGAAAGAGTGGTATTTTTCAATGAACTCAGAGGTTTCATACGACATGATGTTAAACATATTCTGGTCGGAGATTTCAATTTAGTATTTTCTTCTAATGACAGAGCAACTCGTGTTCTAGAATGCGATAAGTCAAGAGACCTATTGTGTAAAACAATGTGTGATTTTGAACTGAGAGAGATCTGGCGGTATTTTCACCCAGACAAGACTGTATTTTCTTGGCGCCGTATTGTCAATGGCGTGTTACGTCAGAGTCGTATTGACCACATCTTATTTAGTCGTGATTTGTCTGGTGCCACAAAGTCTGTATATTATAGACGAAATTCAGTCAGTGACCATAGCACTTTGTTTTTGAGATTGGATCTCTCAACCGTTGAAAGAGGCCCAGGTCTCTTTATATTTAATAATCAGCTATTGAGAGATGAAGATTTTTGTAACAGAATACGAGAATTATTACTGACGGAATTAAATAGTCCTCTGTATATATCAGAGAAGTTAATTTGGTGGGACAATTGTAAATATAAAATGAAAAAAATATCAATGTTATTTGCCAGTAAACGAAAAGACGAAATGAACCAGGAAATGTTTGTATTACAATGTAAGTTAGAAAATGAATATCGCCGAGCAGCTGTGGTGCCTAATTATGATATAAGTGGCATTAAGTTGTTGGAGGCTGAATTGTTAGACCTTGAACATATTAAGTGTCAAGGAGCTATTCTACGTTCGAAAGCCCAGTGGGCACTCGAAAGTGACAGAAACACTGGTTATTTTATGTCTCTTGAAAAGTATCGTCAGAATAATAAACTATTAAGTGAGATTGTAAATTCCACTGGCGATATTTTAACTGACACTGATAGCATAGTGAATGTGGTAAAAGATTTTTATGAAACACTGTATGAGGAGGATGAAATAGATTTGGATGCTATGAATGAATTATTTAGAAATATTAATGTGTCACTTAATGATGATGATAGAGAAGTCTGTGATTTAGATATTACACAAGATGAGTTGTTGGATGCTATAAGAGGTTTATCCCTCAATAAAAGTCCAGGGAATGACGGGCTAACGGTGGAGTTTTACCAGTATTTCTGGCCAGAACTTTGTGATATTTTGTTTGCTATCTATAATGATGTCTTCAAAAATGGCGAATTGACCAGATCTATGAAAGCCGGTGTGATTACTCTGGTATATAAGCAGAAGGGTGAAAAGAATAACCTAAAAAATTGGAGACCCATCACATTACTCAATGTAGATTACAAAATTTTATCTCGTTGTTTAGCTAATAGACTAAAGAATGTAATAGGAAGTGTTGTGTCTTCAAATCAATCCTGTTGTGTTCCTGGTCGAGATATTTCTGATACTATCGCCAGTTTAAGAGATGTTATCACTTATGTTGAAAATGATAATGTGGAGGCATTTTTCCTTAAGTTAGATCAAGAAAAAGCTTTTGATCGTGTGTCGCATACTTACTTGATCGAGGTGTTAAGAAAATTTGGGTTTGGAGATGCCTTTGTACGATGGATAGAGGTATTTTATAATGATGTCAGGAGTGCGGTAAAGGTTAACGGATACCTCACTCCTTATTTTAATGTTAAAAAATCTGTCCGTCAGGGGTGTCCGATTTCAGCAATGCTGTATGTTTTGAGTGTTGAGCCTTTGTGTACATTAGTCAGAAATTCAAACTTAACTGGGATACAAATACCAGGCTCCAATGTTATATCACTAGATTATGAACACGCGGATGATCTAACTTTGACATTAGCGGACAAAGAATCTGTTTTATCTGTTTTTAATGTTTGTAAAGTGTATTGCAGAGCATCTAATGCTCGGATTAACATGGATAAAAACGAATTATTATATGTTGGTAAAAATATGCCTGACAATTTTGTGAATAATATTGAGGTAAAGCGCGATTGTATAAAGGTGCTTGGTGTTTGGCTAGGACCATCACGCAATATATGCCATGTAAATAATTGGGAAAGCAAAGTTAAGAGCATAACTGATTTACTTGTTCGTTGGAAACAACGTAAATTGACACTCAATGGTAGAGCCACTGTTATTTCAACATTAATGATGTCAAGGTTATGGTATACTCTTATGGTGGTGTCTATTCCAAATTCATATGTACTGAAACTTAAAGAGGTGTGTTTAAAATTTCTCTGGAGTGATAAATCACATTTGATTGCATATCAAACTGTTATAAATGATCGGTGTCTTGGTGGTTTGAATATCCCTGATATTCTGATGAAAATGAGAGCCTTCCGCTTAAAGTTTCTATCCCGTTATTTGAATAATTCTATCCATCCAGTATGGAAGGCTTGTATGAGTTATTTTCTCCAAAGATGTGGTGATCTTAATCTTACGTTTGAATTATTCTATATGTCTTACAAACATAGCGTTTTTAATTCACTCCCGAGTTTTTATAAAGAAATGTTTTTGGCCTGGTATGACCTGCTAAAACAGGCTGATATTATACTAGTATCCCGTGATCAGTTTTGGTCTCAACCAGTCTTTTATAACCCAAGGTTAACGATAAATGGGAGACGTATAGAATCTGAACTGTTTCTTCGTTCTGGACTTGTCACTGTAAAAGACTTCTTGTATGAGGTGATCCCGGGTTTCCTGTCTAATAATGCGATTTGTGAAATAGTCCAAGGATTTTTTCCTGATGTTCAGCCATCAAAGGTCACTCTAATGTATGAGTTAATTAAGTCATGTATCCCGCATTGTTGGGTTATACCTGAAAATTCTGTACCCGGTAAAGGGGAGATAACTATACAATTTGCTCACTGTTCTCGCACATTATTAGAATTGAGAAGCAGAGATTTCTATACACTCTTGCGGAAAAACGTTGCTAAAATACCCACATCGACTGACTTCTGGTCTGTTAATCTTCCCAACATAGAACTTTCAGGATATTGGAAACTTGTGTATTTACCAGGAAAAACACCTGATTGTTGTGACTTAGATTTCAAAATATGCCATAATATATTGTATACATTATCTAAGTTGTGTAAGATTGGGATTTTTAATTCAAATATCTGCCAACTCTGTAATACAGCTCCTGAAGATTTGATGCATCTTTTTGTCTTTTGTCCTGAGTTAACTCAGTTTCGGGATTATTTAGGCAACTTATTGGAGGGCATGTTCCGTTACTGTCCAGTATATGTTTTGAATAGCCTGGATTTTAATGTACTTTTACTTTTCGGCTACAAAGGAAGCAATACAAAGGTGAATTCATATTTCGTAAATCTCATCTGTTCTGTGGCCAGATTGTCTATAGAGAGAAGGCGGCGGATGAGAATATTCCATAATTCAAACCTAAATATTTCGTTGTTCTTTCGATGTTATTTAGAAAATTGTGTGAAATGGTCAAAGTTTCATCTACAGAGTAAAAACAATTATGCACTGTTTAACAAGAGATTTCTAAAACTTAACCCATATGTTAAGTGTCTTGATGACCTCACAGTGGTTTGTAAATTTTGAGAGCATGTGTACAGTTCTGAAGATGCCTTCTCCTCACTGTTTGTAAATATGTTGGATAATTTGTGTATGATGTAGAGTGACCTTCTTGTGACATAGCACCCATATGTGATATCATTCAATAATTGTTTTTAATCTGCTATGTTATCAAGTTATGCGATGTAAATATATATATGTATATTTATTTGATTGAATAAAATTCAATGAGAAAAAAAAAAAAAGGCATGGACTGTGGACAGTGCAGCAGAAGGTAAGATTGTGAGTTCGATCCTAGTCGGGGTCAGTTAAAAATATTTGCATTTCTCATGTACAGCTTTTGTACGTCTTGTAAAGTTATACCGTCGCATCTTTGTTACATATAAATATTTTTAGAAAAACTAATGTTATGTATTTAATTACAAGCGTCTAGTCCGTCATTCATAATTCAGCCGTCGTTCATTAGAGAATATCCGCGTCCATAATCCAAAGACCTATTCCATATTCCATATAACAGTATTAGCACCAAATTCAAAAAGACAATCATAGTATACATAAACATAGGCTTGTTTCCTGCAAGAGAGAAGCGGTCAACAGTTTTCAATGATGCCGGCAAAGACATCATGATGTTCCAAAAATATCAAATCCGTATCGCTGATCAGTATTCTTAATCCATAATATTCGTTATAGAGTCGTCATCTAAAAAAAAGATGTATCTCAGTCACGCTTTGATTGTGACTGTTCATATGAGTACCATGAGGATCTTCAAGTACATGGGTTCATACGGCCCCTAGCCCCGGGTTAAGCGGAATTAGACACAAGTTACGAAACGTAGCGCCATAGATCTTGCACGCTACGTTCGTATTTTGCTATCAGCATGCGATATGTATCGCCAAATTTGAGAGACTATGAGTGGAGGCGCTTGGTTGTTATAGCCCTGTTTTATAAGTTTCTGCAACAATGTTTTGTGACGTTGATTAAAATCGTCACATTTAACACAGGATCTAGCAAATGGTACTAAGCGAGATATGCATACGCCATATGCAGGTCCCACTGGAATATTACTGTCCAGAAAGGGATAGTTTACGATGTCGAAATTGTAATCATCTCTTTTGTCATAAAGTCGACGAGAGAGAATGCCCGCTTCATTTTTATAGAGATATAGATCTAAATATGATGTGCCTGTAGGGCTATCTGTAGTTTCCTTCAAATCCAGTGAAGGTGGATATATATCCTTCACTGCGTCATTTACATAGCGATTATCTACAGCGAGAAGATCGTCTATATAGCGTTTGGTGAATGAGAAGGAACGGGCTTTGAATGGATCGGTTTTTGAAAGCGCCTGCATATAGTCATATTCATAAGAGAACAGATATAGGTCAGCCAACAGGGGTGCACAATTAGTACCCATTGGAATACCTATATGCTGCTGATATATTGTGTTGCCAAATTTCACATAGATATTTTTAATGAGAAATTCAAGCAACTCTATAAACAAAGAAACATCCCATGAATGATATCTCTTGTATGTAGTAGAGCTAAAGAATGCTTTATGGCTTCCGACATTAATATATCTACGATCAGTTTTCTTGAACACAGATACTATTAACGAACTTAGACGGTCAATAAGGTCCTGATGAGGGATTGTAGTATAGAGAGTCGAGAGAGAGAGAGAGTCAATATACATCTTTACCGTGGCCCATATATGACATGCTATTAATTTTAGTTTTGTATATATTTTTTTCAGCTTGGGCTTCAGTTTCTTTAGTTTTTACTCGAGTGAAAACCCTTTTCACTCCTACTAAGTTTCCACCCAGGGGTGAAACGGTTTTCACCTGGGCGCAAACGTTATCACTCTGCTGGAAACCTGTTTCTCTCAAGTGAAATTCTGTTTTCACCCAGGTGAAAATCTTCTCGCCCCGGTGAAAACATTTTCACCCAGGTGACTGGAAAGTTTTCATCCGGGAGAAAACCAAGCCAAAAGAAGCAAACCTAGAACTAAAAAAAATAATGCAAACTGGAAAAATAGCATGTCTTTCATGGGCCGCCGTACATCTTCAATATGTCGTAAAACACCGTATACAAGTACTATGAATCCTTCTATCTGCGCTGGGTTAATTTCCACACGCATGTGATTTTGTGAATTGAGATATGTACTGAAAATGTATATCACGTTTCTGACATCATTAAATACTGAGGAAATTGTCATGTCGGAGATCTCTATTATTGTTATAATTAATGTTACTCTAAAATGATCACGCTTGTCCGTTGGTACTACTAACGACTTCTCACATAGTCAGGGCGAAATTAGAGTATTTCTTTTCATATTCGGTCCGTATCTTTCGAATGCGGGATATCGTGAACGATCTCTCCGGACCTTTCAAGCTGACTCGTAAAGGGGCGCATCTGGTATCAAAAAAAATCATCAAATAAATAAAACATAACATGAATGCAAAATAAAAATTGCCACGACACCTACATGCATCTGATTACTGCATTCATATATGGCACACCTGCGAAATTAATGGATTATTTTGAGTACCTGATCAGGTGTGTATAAAAGCTGACCTCCACATATACCTGTCCACAATCAGACACATGGCATCTTTAGATCCTGCAGATACTCTGCGAAGTACGAAGCCGGAAAAAGTCAGCAAGAGAAACGTTCCATACATCGAGTTGCTCAAAGGAATTATCAGGTAGCAGTATGCCAACAAAATTTCGTTGTTTTGATCATTGCAAGTAAATATATTTATTATGAGTTTTATCTTTGATTGTTTGGGCGAGATACTATTCTTTTTTGGTATAACCCATTTACATAGAAATGCGAAAAGTGAGTCCTTGTGACCCGCAATTTTTATATTTTGTAGACTTCATTTATGGCTATACAGCGGGTATATTTACCTATTCAAAATCCAAGATTGGATAACGGTGGCCCATAAGGGACATTCAAGAATTAGGGTGACACATAGGGGACATCGACATTTTTTTTTTTACATTTTTTTCATTACATTTTCTGCATTTCTTTGGGATGTTCTTGATTGTCGACTATTTTCTACAAACAGATTTTAGTTTATCACATGTTTTGTTTACATTTTTGTCATTCCTAGTAACGTCGTCAAATGACTTTATCGTTTTTTTTCAACGAAAACCAAACAAAACTCTTGAAAACGTTTACACCGATTAATCCACAGAGTAAACCTTTAAACCGTCGAGTAAACCTTTAAACCGCGGAGTAACCTTTAAACCGCAGAGTGACCTTTACACTGCGGTTGCCAGCTTTACTTTGCGGTTTAAAGGTTTCCGCCGTTAATCTAAAGAAATTCTGTGTTAACCTTATCTGGCCTGGGATGTTTAGGACCTGTCCAGGACTGGGGATGGGGTGGGGGGCGGCTAATTCGGTCCCCCAATATAACTACTAACTATTTTTTTCTTGTCTCTTGAGGTAAAGGGACTGAAACTTACCACACTATACCTTTCCTTCAACCTTTACAAGAAAAGGTAAAAAAAACAAAGATGACCGCTTTGACTGATGACGTCACAGTGACGTCATTTTAAAAAAAAAATACCTTTCTTGGTCGATTTTTTTATCAAATTTTTTATCAAAAAAATGCATAATAAATTGCCGGTGAATTTACTCGTGATCCTCTGCTCGGGGGGCTATGCAAATAGGCCCCAAATACCCCCAAAATGATAAACTACAAATTCACGGAGTGTCAGTTCTCAATTTTTTGTCGTTCCGGAGATTGCACAGAAAGTTTGGTGGTGGTGGTCGAGTGGCGAGGGGTGGCGAATGTCCCTCCCCCAGGCCTGGTAGGGTTAAACAAGGAATTGTTTGCATAAAATAGTCCAAGATATATAGAAAACCTCGAAAAACTCGGAAAAAAGTCGATGTTCCCCATAGGCCAACGTATAGAATACATACCCGGTGGGTTCTACATACATGTTTTTTCTTAATCCAGAATATGTGATGAATAAACTATTAATTTGCGAGCGCCTTAGGTTCTTTGACGATATTTGTAACTGATTACATCTTTAAACAGATATGTTTGTTACCCATGATGCTTACTTTCTCACAAATCGCGGTTATTCTTTGTTCCTCGTGATATTTGGTTCCACATAGAACCAAATTAGCGTCCTCGTGGAACAATTTGGTTCTTTTTGCATTGTTACTTGGTATTTTGTTATGAGAATTTGGATCTGTATTTTGGTTCCACCTGCTACGAAAATAGACAACAAAATTTCCCGGAGAGTGAAGAGCACAATAGAATGAGCCAAACTGGTTTAACGAAGAGCCAGATTCTGAAAAGGAAAAGGAAAAGGAAAAGCCCTTAGGTTACCTGGCTATTTCTTAGCATAAATTTCAAGATTTTTTGTTAAAATTATCTTGTTTTTTCATTTCATTTTCGTCCTCACTCATCTCCTGAGTAGGAGGAGGAGACGGAGAGAGGGAGGACTTAGGGCGTTATTGAACTACTTACAACCGGTGACGTCAACAGGTCAGTTTCGGCTGACATTTGTGAGGTCATTCCCGATCCCGGTCACGTGACCATGCGCACAGTAGCAGACATCATGCACAGGGTTAAAGGTCACTTTATGTCACATGACCGGAACCGGAAGTGACTTCACAAAGGTCAGACGGAAATGATCTGTTGGCGCCACCTATCGGAAGTAGGTCAATAACGGCCTAACTCACCTTTTTACACTACTCTCTGGTACACAAGTTCACGTGTAAACTGGACGGAAAATCGGAAGTAGTAAGCGAGGCGGACACTGGGCTCCAGGTTAGGACTTTCGTCTACTGGAAGCCAGTGTCCCGGGACATCCAAATCCAGACCTGAATGCCCGACGGACAATTAAATCCAGGTCTAGACGCGAGTGTCCCCCGGACACTGGATGCATTGGGCCAACGTTTCCGTCACACCGGTACTCTTCTTTCCTCATAACTGTAAAAGTATCACCTGCATGTCCATTTGTCAGTCCCATAGGTGAACATAAAATTGTTATGAACAACTAAATCTCCGCAAGGTCACTGGCATGGTTGTTTTGGATCCACGCAAGGCACTCAACACTGTCGATCATGACATTAGTTGTGTACCGATTTCGTGATACGAGTTGGTTAATCTATTTTTCCTGGCAGAAGCATGGTATTTGCTGCAATATTTCACTGTCTAGACCGATGTCATTTCACTCGAGTGTTCCCCGGGGGTTCATTTTGGGGCTCCTGTTATATTTGCTGTATATTAACGACATCGTTTTCTGTCTACTCCACTGCGAGGCTTATTTATATGCGGATGACATGGCCATTTGTATGCAAATCCGGATATCAATATTATTAAAGAAATACTCCAATTAGATCTCAACAATATGCTGTACGTGGTTATGTGCAAATAAGCTGCCTGCATACTTAACATGTTGAAACACAAACATAATATTAATATTGCAAGTTGTCAGAAGAAAAGGTTTATAGATAGTGATAGTGTTTAAAATTATGTGAAAATGACATTGTCCAGTGTTATAATATTAAAAACTTAGGTGTGGTTTATTGATGATACACTTCAGTTTAATGAACATGTCAGTCTTATTGCCAGAAAGCTAAATGGAAGTATTGGTATTTTAACGTATAGGACTTTGCGTCCCCAAGCTAACGAGATCTACCCAATGTAATACGATTGGCTTTCCTCACTTGTTCTACTGTTCTACTATTTGCAGTGTTTCAAGTTAAAACGATATATGTAGACTTTAATCGAACCGAAATAGAGCAATGACGATTATGTTGGAATGTGGTCCCCGAACACATAGACTAGACATGTTGAAAGAATGTTGATGGTTAAGACAAAGATTCAATCATAACATGTACCTTAGTTTGGAAGGCTATTAATGACAATACGCCCAGTCATTTCAAAACCAGTTTCAAGCATGTCTCTGAAAGACATTTGTATGACGCGAGATCTGCTCCGTTAAACCTTTTCCGTGTGAATCACCATGAAACTTCTTTGTCAGCTCTTGGGTTCACTAGTTAGAATAGCCTCCAAGACGAGGGAAAGCGTACCAATGCACCAGCCAGACATCAGGAGGCACACTGTTATAAATTACCGCTATTTCACAGTAAATGTATGTTGAAAGATACAATACATTTAATCGTAAACACATTAATCTGTAAATTGAACTGTGATATTTCAGTTGACATCAACTGCAATGGGTAAACTGCGCACAAACATAAAAAAAATTCTTTTCTTTTTTCTCTGAAAGGAGGTTGATATATTTGCACACGAAACGTCCAATTGCAGAAAACGTCCGACACCTGCGTTGTACAGAGCATTATCAGAACACTCACCGGGAAGGAGGCAGCGGCTAACTTTAATTTTCTACCTATAATTACGGTTTGATTTTGGCTTTATCTGACGTGGAGTTGTTCTCAGCCTGTAAATCGTATATTCGTGTAATAATGTCACAGATTATGTACGAAACCCGTGGAGATCGTAATTGTAAATACGAACAACTATACGCTAACGACCAATGACCATTTCAGCCTTCCAACGGTGCCACGTAATTTTGAAAAAACGATAACTGCAAATTACAGTGCAACCAAATACAATTTACAGTTGAATGCCTGTTAACAAACGCCAATTATAAAATACGTTGCAACATTTTTACAGTTAAAAGCATGTTAAAAAGCTTTAATTGTAAAATACGATGCAAGGCAATTGTACTGGCACCTTTCTGTCAGTACATTTAACTGTGAATTTACGGTGTGATTTATAACAGTGTATATGTAAAAATCTACACTTGCCAGGCATAAGGAGGTACATGTACAAGATGTACATCAGCCAGACATCAGGAGGTATATGTAACAAATGTACAATCCATCAGCTAGGCATCATGAGACCGACGCAGTGTTCACAGAGTATTTGAAGGACCAACACGTTTTTATCTTGGTGGGTGTTGATTCTCCACTCAGCCCAGATCACAGCCAAAATGCGTATGTCATGGACTGCACAGGGAATACTGTGGTTATCTAAGTTACTGTATATATCATACAAAAAAGAATTGTATTATTATATCTAAGTGTATAAGTAGTCGAGTCAAAATTCCTTGTACTTTCCTACCAACAGGAATGAATTCCCTTTGCGTTGATAACGTATGACCAGTAGAGAACAAATAAATCTTCAGCAGTGATGATTGATTGTACTGTCACTGTCTGTCGGAGGCTCAATTCATCTCCAGAATGGACCAGTTCGTGTTCTACAGGCCATTTCAATTATCTGTGGGCACAGCACTGCCAACGGTACTCAGTCCGGCTGCACACAAATGTTATGTTCCGCTAATGAGATTGACTAGAAGCACCTGCTATATGCCGGGCTTCCTGTCAAATCCATCAATGGAATGATCAATAAGTGTCAAAATACTGGTAGTTACGTTCCCGATGTGATGGATAAGAATGTCCTGGTTATTAGTGTCCCTTTTCATATCCTTTTCTATTGCAACCAAAGACGGACACTTGTCCACAATGTGGAGAAAAATGTCCTAGCTGGGTTAGAAGATAGGGCTGGACACTCGTAGCCAGCGGACATTCTCAGCCTCCATATACCGGGTTGAGGAGAATAAGCGTGGTTCGTTGATTCAAGAAGCTCTGTCTTCAGAAGCCCAGTCAATGCTACAGGATTTGATGCAGAATAAACCTCAGCTCGCAAAGAAAGCCTTGATATTTATGGTTCGCTTACAATCAGTAAGTTGCAGGCAAAATGTTCTGTTTTCATTTAGTGCAGAAACAGCAGGTTGGAGAAGTGATAGTTCCATAGTCTCGACAACAGCTGTTTATTTGGTGCGCTTCTTCAGAAATGATTGAAAACTTGTCAGTGTTTGTCCTTAAAATACCAGATGTTAAATACATGAGCTAGTGTTAGAAATGTTAACTGTGAGGATAAAACTTTCAAATGTACTTTATTTCAAAATTTGATCTAAAACAACTATACACAAATTTGAAAAATTGACACCCTGAATTTTAGTTGGAGTTCTAATAGAAAGTATTTCTGAACTGACAAGAAATTTAGTGTCTTGTGAGAATTATCCATTCAGATCGAGAGCTGTTTTATCTGAAGAATTATCGTTTTTATTTTCAATCATTATTGAACTAAGACTTCTACAGTGTGTAACCAAACCTATTTCCATCCGCTACGAAATTACAGTCATAGTAAATGATTCATTTAGCGTACGGATAATAGTACCTCTTGTGTCTCATATATCATCATCACTCTTGTTTCTAATGTTCTCGCGGTCTTTTCCTCTGGTTATAAATTTGCCTTGTAGATTAGCTTTATGAAAGTACCGCCAAAGAATGTTCATCATTCTAATGTCCATGCTGCAGATAGCTGCCAACATACTCGAAAAAGATCAAATGTTGGTCGATATTATTCGAGAACGGTATGTTCTGCTAATGAAATTAACAAGATTCTCCTGGTACATATACGCCTGACTCCATCATCAGTCAAATCCATGGAACCTAGAACAGCATATGGTTCTGGCTGAATAGTTTAACGATACCTAGTTTTTACTTCCGATCGAGTAAGACTGTTTTACACAATAAGTAATAAAAGATTTCCTCTATCCCCTGCTTCCACGGCTGCTATATATTTCGTGTACGTCGGCATGGAAATGTTAGCGAGCACCTAAGTTGATAATTTAAGAATTTATTTCTTTAAGTTTTATCAGTAGATTCCATATTCAATGTATAGAGTCCAAATTTCAAAGAAAATTGTCTGAAAAGGAGGGTGTCCGGTGCTTACGTAATACCTTTTATAACTGAGCCTGCCGATACCTTTTTCTTCTTTGTTGTGCATTTACATCCTGTCTAGGAGAAGAAACTTACGGTTTTTCGAATCAGAATTTTTTTTCTTTTTTTTCTCTATAATTTCTCTTATAGGCAAATTTTCCATTTGAACCTATGGTAAAGTGGCTGTCTCTGTTGGGGTCAAAATAGTGACTGGTCATTGGTTCAGTGAATGACCTCTGTTCCGATTTGTATGTTATCATATGCATCTATAGCCTACTCAGTGAGTGGTTTAAAGCCACTACTCACCCATGCAAATCTGTGCCACATGGAGGTCAAATTGAAATTCCATTTCCGCACAATAAAATTAGAATAACTTTCAGAGGTTATTTCCAAATTTGCAATGTGGATATCATGCCACAAAATGTAGCATGGAATCGCATTCCGTCCAGATATATTGCCTTCGATTACTATCTATAGAACCGGCACGGGTTCGAGCCCAGCTGATCTATGTGTGAAAGTTTGTCAGTTACTTGCCGAAGGGCGGTGGTTCTCTCCGGGTACTCCGGCTTTCTTCACCAATCAAACTGACTGTCGCCATATGAGTGAAACAAACTTGAGTGTGACATTAAGCCAAATTCCCTCCCTCCCTATCTATAGAAATAATGAATGTTTCAATTACTCCATGTGAAAATGGGACGCCTCCTCAATCGTATTCGTTCGACTGAATCTAGTTGCTTTTGAAAGTATATGATCTCGTTTTGTGACACCAGGAATACTAATTATGGAAAAGGCTAAGTACGTTTCATGGACACAATGAACAGGGTCGACTGAAATGCTTCAGAATTACTAGTATCGACCGAGACAATATTTCTGAAAGATCACGTCACCACGACGTCATGAACAAACAAAGTATATTCATATTTTCACCTACACGTGACCTGAATATTTGTCGAGATATGTTTCAGTCCTCTGGGCTTTTAAAGGTAAGAAGACTAAAGTGCAACTGACCCAGCAATAATAATTCCTTTGATTAAAGCAATGAGGATCAATATCACAATTATAGGTCCCATTCATGCAAATAGGCAATGGTTTTACTTCATATCGTATCATGAATATTGCCGAATATCTGTGGCTGCTTCGAAATTTGTTAGCTGTGATTAGCAGGATATGGCCATTGTATCATATATTTTAAGACATTAGGGTTTTTTTCTGAATTTGCAACCCCAGAAAATATTGCAATAATACAATTGTGAAACCTAAAGTTCAAGTTTGGAGCTGAACAAGAAATGATTATGTATGTTGAGTCACTCAACTTTTAAATAATGACGTGCTGGACATCAAACTGTTAGGAGCATGGAATTATTTGGAAGCTATACCCCAGGTGATGATTCTGCGGTCAAATCAGCTTCGTCTTCAAGCGACCTCACTATGAAAGAATGCGTACATTAAAGCGAAAATTCAGTTCTACCCAAATGAGGTACGTTAAGAATGGAGAAAATGAATATTTATAATACAGAACATTCCAGTCATGTCGACAAGCTCGATATACTGTGGGCTACATATGAACTACATATTATGGGCGTGATTGAAAAAATAGATTTGAGCCATTTCGTTCAAAAAAATGGTGCGAATTGACATATGAGGAATCCTCCTGACCAGAATACTCTTTCTACTGAACTAACGGATCGGCGTATCTTGTGATAATATATCTAGCTGACAAAATATTTTTGTTCGTCGAAGTGAAGCTTCACGGATACATTTTCATTTTCGCTGCATTGCTGAAATATTGTTGAACGAGACATTAACTGAACATTCAGTCACTCCATTTCCACGCTGAATTAAATTGATGAGAGAGAACAATAAGTACTAAATGTCAATAATATCACAACGAACGTTTTTTCAGAGGCCATCGAAACATTTCAGTTTTACGTCTTGATATAGTCATAAAGTTGAATGAGTTCGCGTTGGCCTTCAGCGTGTCCGATAGATAGCCAGTACTGATTGCTTTTAACATGTTCAACATGAAGCCAATACATGTGCATCCCTTTGGAACACGTGTCCACTTCATGTACCCTCGCCGTGAGGGCGTCCTGAACGGCTAAACCCACACTCTTCTTCCACAGCACAGAGAGAGAACGGAAATAACAATCTCACGTCTTACCATCGTACAACGAATATACAAAATCATCGTACAACGACTGTATACCAAGAATCATCGTACACCGACTGTATAGAATCATCGTACACCGACTGTATAGAATCATTGTACAACGACTGTATAGAATCAGCGTACACCGACTGTATAAAATCATCTCACACACCGACTGTATAGAATTAGCGCAGTTTCAGCTAAAAATCTGAAACATACAAAATATTACCCAGTACCAACCAGGAGAAGTCCGTAAGGTAAAGCCGATGAAACTAATTGTTCGTTTGTCATTACCGCCCGCACCAAATTCCGCTCCGACCATTGTTTTTTTATTGTCCCCCGCCGCAACGCGGCCGGGGACTTTAAAATGGTTCTTGCTTCTATGTGTCCGTGCATGCACGGACATGTCCGTGCAAATACTTCGTAAGCAATAACTTCTAAATGCTTTGTCGGATTCCTCCGCAATTTGGCATCTGCATTCTTTACGACAAGACGTCTCTTGGTATTACGTTTCAGCAAGATCCGTCTGTAGGTGGCGCGACTGGGGTCTTGCTTCTATGTGTCCGTGCATGCACGGACACGTCCGTGCAAATACTTCGTAAGCAATAACTTCTAAATGCTTTTGTCGGATTCCTCCGAAATTTGGCATCTGCATTCTTTGCGACAAGACGTCTCTTGGTATTACGTTTCAGCAAGATCCGCCTGTAGGTGGCACCACTGGGTCTTGTTCCAATCTTTAGTGCATGTCCGTGCAAATACTTCGTAAGCGATAACTCCTAAATGCTTTGTCGGATTCCTCCGAAATTTGGCATCTGCATTCTTTGCGACAAGACGTCTGTTGGTATTACGTTTCAGCAAGATCCGCCTGTAGGTGGCGCCACTGGGTCTTGTTCCAATCTTTAGTGCATGTCCATGGATGTTCGTGCAAATGCTTCATAAGCGATAACTCCTAAATGCTTTGTCGGATTCCTCCAAAATTTGGCATCTGCATTCTTTGCGACAAGACGTCTGTTGGTATTACGTTTCAGCAAGATCCGCCTGTAGGTGGCGCCACTGGGTCTTGTTCCAATATTTAGTGCATGTCCGTGCAAATACTGCGTAAGCGATAACTCCTAAATGCTTTGTCGGATTCCTCCGAAATTTGGCATCTGCATTCTTTGCGACAAGACGTCGCTGGTATTACGTTTCAGCAAGATCCGCCTGTAGGTGGCGCCACTGGGTCTTGTTCCAATCTTTAATGCATGTCCGTTCATGTTTGTTCAAATCCTTCGCGAGCGATAACTTTCGAACAATTTGTCGGATTTCTTCGAAATTTGGTAAATGCATTCCCTGCGACAAAACACCGTTGGTGATGCGTTTCAGCAAAATCGAGTTCATTCCATTATTCCATGCTGCAAGTGATAACTTAGAAACACTTGGTCGAATTTCTTTGAAATATCCTACATATGTACCTTTCTGGGTAACATGAGAAACGTTGCGGCTCATCGGATTCTTCTCAAATTTGGCATGCATTTACCATGCCAGGAGCTGTTGCTTGGGATTGCCTTTCGCTCACTTGCACTCACAGGTGGCGCCACCTGGTGGCAACATCACAAATTCGTTTCCGGGTAATAACTTGAGAACTGACCATCGGATTCTTCTCAAATTTTGTATGAATGTACCGTGACATAAGATGTCGCTTGATAATGCATTTCACTGACTTGCGCCTAGAGGTGGCGTCACCTGGTGTCAAAATCTAAATTTGATTTCTGGGCAATAACTTGAGGACCCTCATCGGATTCTTCTCAAATTTGGTATGCAGATGTCCTCACGATACCATGTTCCTTGGGATTGTATTTTTCCCGCTTCTGCCTACAGGTGGTGTCTCCTGGTGGAAAAATTTGTTTCCGGGCAATAATTTGGCAACTGCTCATCAGATTATTTTCAAATTTTGTATTCATATGTGACCCGCCCCATATAACATGAACACCGGTGGGCATCTAGTACCGGCAATAACTTGAGGACCCCTCTTCAGAGTCTCAAAGTTCATATGCCGATACCATGACATGAGATGTCATTTGGGATTGTGTTTTGCCTGCTTGCACCTACAGGTGATGACTCCTTGTGGCAAAGTCTAAATTTGGTTTCTGGGCAATAGGTTGAGGATGCCTTCATATTCTTGTCAAATTTAGTTTGCAGATAATATGCCATGAATTGTCTCTTGGGGTTGCATTTCGGTTACATAATGTTCATGCTACATGGTAAAGAAAATATATTACAGTAGCAATCAACATTCAGTCAGCCATTCGGAGTTGATCTCAAAACCTGGGAAGGTGGAAAGACCCCTCTGCTTCTTACGCCTGTGAAGTAGCTGTTGCCATCCTCATGAATATCTTCTGAAACCGGCAGCGCTTATAAATATTGCTGCCATTTTGGCGGGGGACCTAGCATCCTCTGGCTGCTTGTTTTTCTGCAAAGTTTGGACACATTTTTATTCAGGTTATGTATGTAGACAAGCATGGAAGTCAATCCGGGTCCTCAAGATCACATAATATAGTACCGGTACCATATATTTTGCAAATGATATAAATAGAACATTTATTAGTCTGTTTGACGGCAATATATTTCGTGAAACCGCATACCAGGCTAAACATAACATACAAAAATAAAATCCGTCTGTCCGCCCCACTTACCTGGCGAGTAGATCATGATAAACGAACAATTAAGTGTAATGAGCCAAATACATTTGAAAGCATCAATTTTGAATAACGGACGGGAAGATGAGGTAGAGATGGGTTGTGTAAGAGAGGTGTTTTCTGTCAACTCACGCCAAGGGTTCGGAAGGGATCCCCTCAAAAGTCAAAGCACACACATAGGTCACACAAAGGATTCGCACCAGTTGACAGCTGCAAGAACTCGGGAAATTCTACCCGAGCTAGGCGATACTTGAGCACATTCAGAATTTAACACCGTCTTAACACACATACAACACATGACAACATTGTTGGGACCGGTGTAAGAGAAACAGTGAGCCCCAGATATGATTGTCCGCTTGCTGGCATCTGAAATGGGAAAATTGGATATCAGAGTGCCCAGGACCAGGAGACCGGACACTGGTCCCTGGGGACCACCGTTTCTTTCACACCGGGAAACCTGGTATACTTGCAGGCATCTTGGTATATAGACGAAGACTGTCTACCGATTGCCGAATCTGATTCAAAATCGGCTATAATTACATGTTGTGTGGGAGGTGATTGCTTCCCTGTGGCACAAGAAGATTCAGCGTCAGATCCGACGTTCAGTAACCAATCGCCATCCTTGTCCATAATCGAACGTCCTAATTCATAGCACCAACTCCAAGCAGGCAAAAACAAATATAGTTACATACAAACAAAACACAAGTTTCCGACAAGAGAGAAGCGTTGAACAGTTTTCAATGATGTCTGCGACGGAGGCATCATGATGGTGGAAAATCCCGGGCGTACCTGCTGTTATTAGCAGACGTCAAGGTTGCCAGGGTTATCAAATCCTCTCTTAATGGAAAATATTGCTGCATGTAGAAATAAATATTTTGAATAGCCCGAACGATAACACGTAATAACTAAAATGGTATATTGCTGGGGAATACCATAATCATGAACACAATGAATATGCAAATGAAGATTACCAAAGCATGTTGGCATTAAACTGTAAGCCAGTATCCAAGCTGGCCTCTACTAGCTCATATATTATATGCGTAATGGTAATGCGTAATACGTTTAATGGTAATTTTCTCAAATCAAATTTTCCACTCCTTGGTTAAAGCGCGAATTAACTCCTTTCCAGTTGGTGCCCGTACATAGATTCCCCTAATTCTTAAAATTCCGCTAAAAGCGTTTTGGTAAAAGCCACAAAGTGAAATCACCAATATATTATTATCCTTCATATCATGCAGGTTTGCTTTTTGTCTTTTTTCTCAGCCTGTTGTCTAATGGATCTACGAGGCTCTGTCAGTGCACAACTGGAAGCCACCGATCGATATACGTACGTACGGTTGAACAGTAATGCATATATGCTCGGGTAACTATATTCTTCTTGGAAAACAATACGGTATATTAACATCTGTACACATTTTGTCCGATTTCCATTAAAGTGATCGTAAACCCTCAAGTAAAGTTTCCATCGAATGAAAGACAATTGCAAACAGTGTGGGAAAATATTTATTTTAATTTTTACGGTTTTATTACACAGAGTAAACTGCAATTAAAGCATGGTATTCTGCGGTGGTCTGTTGCGATCATATCTCGGTCCAGTGACGTCACACTGCCTTAATACATATATTTTAAACTTTGTATGCACTTCCCAGTGCTTGATTCAACAAGGTTGAAAACGACGTTAAGCCCTACTATTCACCCACTCATTAACATTGATGTAACGTACCGATTTCTTTCAAATAACCTGAAATCAAATCTTCTATTATCCGATCAAAAAGATCTTCTAAAGTAGCTGCTCGATAAACTGAAACTCTTGAAATCTATACGGTAGATAATAATATGTTTCACTGCGATTATCTCATGACATGGAATACACGTCGAGCCTGGTTATTTTTTAATAAAAGTTCATCAGTCAGTCGCGAATGACCAATTCTACAGCGCCCGCTTATAGCGTCATCGAAACGTTTCTGACTACTAAGAACTCATGAAGCTGCTTGTCAACCTCAGCATCTCATAAAGATTGAAATATCTTGAAATATCACGCGACATTGTGAAGGTTTACCGTGTCATCTAGTGGTGCCTTGGCCTTTGCATCAGCATCACAATTTTCTGTGATGCTAACATGACTAGGTAGCCAACAACAAAAACAATATTAAACTGCTGTTCACATCTACGGTCATATGACTTTAGAATATTGCGGATAGAGGGATGAATTAGAATGGTAATAACTCCGACTTATCCTGACACGTGATGATATGCATAGGTCAATTATCATTGAAATGACCGAGAGTAGAAATGAACTCTAAGTTCAAATGTCAATTCACATTGCCTTCTGAGATTTATTGGACATTGCCGGATATTACAGGAGATTGATGCGAAGAACAAAACCAGGCCCGTTGACCTGTGGCGGAACTACTTTTGTCTTCGGATGTAGGCCTCTGACCGTATAAGTGCGGTGGAAATGAACGCATCACCGTGGAGGACTACGACACTGCAGCGGCCATGACCTCCTGCCCACAGAAGTCAAGCGACTGGATTTGCTCTTTTACTACTACTGGGGACAAAACGTCTGTGCCACATTTTTGTTCTCGACTGACACGACATGAAATTCACCTCAAATTTGGTGCATTTTCCTGGACTCGTTTCAAGTACACGGGCTTATATTTAACAAGACATTGTTGGTTTATTCGATGAAGAGGGTTTGAGAAGTCCAAACGAGCCCCTTGAGGTGTCGGACTGAAATTCTGAGTTCATGAATGATAATATTTTACTGTTTTATGTTCCACGACTCTAATTTAAGGACAAGTTAATGGACCCTTACTTATTTGAGTGTCCCTTCGGGATAACTTTATCGCACAAAAAATTTTTTTTACACGTTTGTTAACATGGTTAATGGTAATCTTTTGCGAATAGCAATTTGACTGGGGCTTTAGACTTCAATTGTTATGTCTTCGTGTCAGTAGATGATTATTGCACACCTTGATCATCTTCGTAACATTGGAACATTCACACCTCCAACGATGGTCGCAACAGGCGCCCTCTCCTCAGATGTGTGAGTCGTGTTTGTTTAAGATTTCGCTTTACATAAATTACACGAGTTGTGAATGGATTTAATCAAATGCAGGGCCGTAGCCAGGATTTCTTGGGGAGTGGTTTACATTCACTTCAAAAGGGCACACCAGGGGCTTCGCTGTATGACAAAAAGCGCAAATAGAGGTTCGCTTCAGTTTGATAAGTGCATTTTTATGAGAAAAAAATGTATTTTCCAAAAGGCGGTTCGTCTGAACCCAAAGGCTACGGGCTTGGAATGCAGCGCATTTCCCTGAATAGATCAACGGCTGCCAGGGCCAGCGGGGAATTTGCATCCGTTGTAGATATACCTATATCTACGGGTATTTGCCGAGAAATATTTGCCGATTACTCCCCGGGTACACCTGGTGGCTGGCTCCAGCGTCATAATTATAGACAAACATGGAGGCGGGTTCGGCCGACTAATTTTCATGATTTTTCTCAATCTGGAATAGATTTTGCTATAATGATAATTATCTATCAGGATTATGCAATGTAATTATGCAGATATATCAGGTGTATCTAACTTCCCCATCCCCCTACTAGTCCAGCGGCATAGCTCCAAATATTGATGGAATTGTTCATTTTTTGATACCAGCAAGAGACTTCGCACACTGAAAGAAGGATACGTTGCGGTCATTTTCTGATATTGTGCCAAGCTGCAAAATGATTGGTTGCCGAGTTATCCCCATTCAAACGTCGGGGGGGGGGGAGATAGTTTATTTTTTTTCAAAATTATAGGGTTGGGATACGAGTTCATTGATGTTTTTGTTTAAAATGAACGAATTCATTAAATTCTTTCTGTACATTGCTCTGAAATTATAGTTTTGCATCGTGATATCAGAAAATGTATTCATGGATAAATGTGACGTCACCTGGGGACCGTATAAAAATTACAAAGCACAGATTTTTAAAACAGTTGCTAAGGCATCGTTTTGTACACTGGGATGAGATTATTGTTAAAATTACTGCTACAAGCACAGATTAAACAGGTAATTGATTTCTCATTGCCATGATATCCGAATCAGACAGAAAAATACAAAAAGACAGGGTTTTCCACAGCTTGAAAAAATGACTATATTTCTGGAATTTCTCACGTTCACAAAACGTAAAGTATGCCTTGCATATTCATAAACACTCAAACAATCTGTATACTCGACTCACAGCACAGCGTAAAATCCTTCTTAAATTGATTTTATTTGGCTTACATCGATCATCACAACACTTTAATTATATGTCCTGTATTATTTATCATTTAAAATTGTGAAAATGGTGTGAAAATTGCTGTGAAAATGTGTCTGTCAGTATGTGAGGCTCATAAACCACTTACGGCAGCCATTTCCGGTTTCCTCCGGGTTCCGGTTTGGCAACATCTGGGGTTTCGGTTAGGATATTTTGTCTTTCCGGCCCCGTTATGAGGCCCGCTGTGACAACTCCCGGTGGGGGAGACTTCCGGTACAATCGGATCTACAGTGGCCTAGTTCATTTGATTCCGTTTGTGTTCGGGTCTCCTTTAGCTTAGCCCTCGGGTTAATGCGGAAGTTTCGGGTTTTGGTGAAATAAACCAGTTCCGACAACTTTTGGCGTCCACTTCCGGTTATGCGCACGTTCCACTTGAGGTCCTTGCGCAGTTTCCGGTTCGGGCATCACATCCGCTTGATCTTTAAGCTTACCTATCGATGAGGCGTCATGAGATCGTGCATCGACGCTCTGTTCGGATTCTGGCATTAATCAGAATCCAGAGCGGCATTCATTTTCCGAGGTTTTACATGCTCTTTACGAGATATACCCGGATATGACACGACCCCAGCCACCGACGCCCTCTCGCCATGACAGAGGCTCCGTCCACGGCAACCAGGCAGACGTTGTCATTACCTGTGTCACACGCTATTCATCGATTATGTTCCGTTCTTGAGGCGGTTTTAGACCAGTCTAATACGTTTTACGAGAACGGATAGGCGTGCACTCTTTAGGTCGATTTCATCTTCGGATCCACTTCTGGTGGAGAAGACTACCTCCAGTGTACGAGATCCATGATTTAGCGTATGACTTTAAGGTCGCTCATCCGGAACTGGAATTTGCTCATAGTTAAGTCAAGGCAATAAGGTTCCGGTCAAGATCTTGATCCTGCTAACTGGCAACCAGTCTTCTACTCTTGAAGATGTCACACGCCAGGGGGTAACCATTGCCTCTCATCCACTGTGTCGAGCAGGCTGTCGTACTCACAGTTAGCAACCAGTTGCACTTCTGAACTGCTTTTACTGGTGGATCTGCAGAACGTGGATTTTTAGTCTAATGCGGACGCATTAGTTCTATCCACGTTCAATGCGGCGATGCTAGTTCACGTAAGACGCTAGTCTTACCTATCATTGGTGGTGAACTACTCTCCATATTTGGTCCCGCGATCTTTGAAGAGCAATCGCTTGCATAATCGCTGTTGTTTAATGGCATTATCCCGTCTCTCAGGGAATCAGTAGCGTAGGGTGAGCCTGTTTCTACTCCTAGAGCGGGTGGTTCGGGGGCCACTAACGGGCGTCTACCGACCTTTCTGGTGTCACAGCCAAACATTCCAGACCGACTACTTCCGATTCGAATCCGAGGGGAAAGTAACAGTCGTCTGGAAATAAGCAACAACAGTAAGACGAGATTATTCCCGACTGAAGATGGGAAATGCTGGTAAGAAGCAGCGGGATGGGCGACATTCCGTGTCAATTCTTTTGTCATGGCAGGATTTCGATTTGCCACAACTTCCGGTCCCACCAAAATAAATTCTTCTGGAAACACAGGCATCTGTGGACAAGCTCATCCAGAAGCAAGCTATAATAGAACTTCCGTTCACCGACCGGTCCCCCGGGTTCTATTCCCCGGTGTTCCTTGTACCAAAAAAGGATAGACCGGAAATGCGCATGATTATCAATCTGCGCACGCTGAACTAGGATTTCCTACCTAAACCCCCTCACTTTCGCATGGAATCCTTCCGG